>JAVIWB010003525.1:0-46693 GCA_031893035.1 Dermolepida albohirtum | reverse complement strand
CTCTCTCATTTCGGTGATCAGAATTGGCCCCCTAAATTGTGTGATTTAACACCATTAGATTTTTGCAATTGCATACATTCTTTACCAAATGCAAACACTCCGCGGTTACACTATAATTATTTTCGCATTATATATTAACACATGTTTTGCTAAACCTAATTTTTCTGGCCGATAATTATCGCGAATTAGATGCGCATGAAAGCATGTATATTTGAAAGAATGAAGGCCATGTTTTGAACACTGGCTTGGGGCCTACCCATAACTCATCTCTCTTAGACCTCTTATCAACAGACAAGGGAGGGTGTCGTAAAATCATGCAGGTTCCTTATTTTAGGATAGTCTAAGACTAGAATACAATTTTCTTTAAAATTATGTTAAACGATTATACAGTGTGCGTTTTGGCTTTCGATGGTACAGATCGTGTACGAAATTTGCTTCGTGCGGGCTTTTGCTGTAGTTTTCCAGGTGCGAAATTGTTTAATTATCTGCTCATGATGATAACTTAGTTGTCGAAATACGCATACAGAAAACGAAAATGTATAAAAGGGTTATATATCCATCTTTAGTGATTAACATACAAGTTTCTTTGTAATATAACTACATTTTCTCCATATTTTAAACTTAATCTGTTTTCATTAGTATATTATCAAATTCAGTGATTGTTGGTAAATTGCTTTATAAAACTTTACGTAGTACGCGGAAAAAATTATGGTCGAGAATTCATGTGTTTGACTCTACTGTGCATCGCCTGCTCAAAGCTTAAAAAGGTAAGATATTTCGTTCCCGACAAATCAAGCCGAATCGGATATCATTCGAAGCACCATATTATACACAATTAGTCTCGTACGCATGTGTTCCTCTTCTAGCCTTCAAAACAATTGAAAAGTCAACGAAATACGTAGATTCCAAGCAAAATACTCCATTTCGCGTAGTCCAATTCTCCGTTCACAAAGGGCGTTTAAAAAGTTCACAGTTAGTATATAATGAAATTAAAGAACGTTGGACCCAGTGGAGCTTACAGTTTAATCCCGAAACGTTAAAAATACACCGAGAAAAACCCTTAAAAGTCGTGTTTAAAACGCGCAAATGAAGAACAATTTCTAACTTGTCTGCAGTTTCTCGCCGATAACCAATTCTCTGCAATTTATCATTCCGGGAACAACCAACAGTGACAAAGAAATATTACCTTTGAAGCTACGTTTTTTTGTTCCTTTTTTTGTGTGTGTGTGCTTTTTTAATTTCTAGATCGCGCAGTTTTCGCATCTCTCGAAATTAAAATCCAGTATTTAGAGTAACTCGTAAATCTACATCCGGTTAAATTAATGCAAACAAACAGGAAATGCGGTAGCTGTCCGCCGTAAATGCAACAGCTACTGTTTTTGCTGTGCACTGACATATATTATTTCAAAAGTGCATTACACGCTGGAAGAATTAAAAATTATAAAAATAAAATATTAAAAAGTGTAAATAAAGTAGCTACTGGTAGAATACAAGCAAAAAAAACAAAAATTAAGGAAAATTGTTAACGTAGGTAAGAATACCCCAAAAAATGTTTGGCTACGAGGGTCGCTCCATAAGTATCCGGCCTGGCGGTAATTGTTTGAAAAATATCACTGTATCAGAAAGTACAAAATCTGTAAAGCATACGTTTCAAGTTGTTTAGTATTTGTTTGGCAGCCATCAATAGTGAACGTTTACAGTGAATTTGTAAAAATGGAGAAAATACTTTTATTTGAAAGGCCTCAGCCTAATCGATATATTGTAAAAGCCGAACTGGATTCTACTCTGGGTGAGTCTGCTCCTTCGTTTACAATAGTGAAATATTGGGTAGCAGAGTTTAAACGAGGCCGTACGAGCTGCCAAGACGAGCATCGCAGTGATCGACCAAATGAGATGACGACTCCAGAAATGGTGAAGAAAATCCATAAAGCAGTACTGGACGATCGTCGAATGAAAGTGCGCGAGCTAGCAGACATAGTAGGCATTTAAAAAAGTGCGGTACATCGCATATTATCTGAAAATTTGGACATAAGGAAACCGTGTGCAAGATAGGTGCCGCGTTTGCTCACACTCGAGCAAAAACAGTGTCGTGAAGATGTTTCAATTGAGTGCTTAGCGAAGTTTCACAGCAACGAAGGAGAATTTTGCGCCGTTTCATAACCATGGATGAAACATGGATCCATTACTTAACACCCGAGACAAAAGAACAATCAAAACAATGGACTCAAAAGGGAGAACCGGCTCCAAAGAAGGCGAAACCGTTTCATCTGCAGGCAAGGTCATGGCATCGGTATTTTGGGATGCGCGTGGAATAATTTTCATTGATTATCTTGAAAAAGGAAAAGCTAGTAACGACGGGTATTATGCGAACTTATTGCAACGTTTGAGCGAAGAAACCAAGCAAAAACGGTCGCATTTAGCTAAGAAGAAAGTGTTGCTTCATCAAGACAATGCACCAGCTTATAAATCCGTCGTTGCAATGGCAAAAATTAATGAATTAAAGTTCGAATTGCTACGTTATGTACCCTATTCGTCAGAATTAGGTCCTTCGGATTATTTCTTGTCTTCGAACTTGAGAAAATAGGTCAGTGGCCAAAGATTTTTCAACGATGAAGAAGTGATATCAGCAATTAATGGCTATTTTGACGAGCAAGATAGTTCTTATTATAAAAATGATATCAAACATATTGAATATCGCTGGGAAAAGTGTATAGAGCTGAAAGGAGATTATGTTGAAAAATAAATATGTTTCTTTCCAAAATTTTTGTGTTTTCTTTATTGGATCGGGTACTTCTGCAACTACCCTCGTATTTACAAGACTTGGAAGTTTATATAACTGTTATTGACTACCGAACATGATAATTCAAAGATACACTTTATACGTTAGTTTTTTTACATTAAACAGAAGCGTATTTGCCGTCCTAGATCGAATTTATTACTCAAAAATGATCTTTAATCTTGGACGATGGCAGCGTCGTTCGATTTGCAGATAATTACCTAAAAAGCTTTAGAAATTTACTAATCTTTTTGATGATGAATTTGATGGAGCCTGTGGTTGATTAACTTAATCACTAAGGTTGATATGTAACCCCTTTCCACATTAACTTTTGTAATTGTGTATACGCATTTCGACAACTAAGTTGTCATCATCAACAGACAATTGCAAAGTGTCGCACCTCACACTGTGTGTTTGTTTCACAAGATTTTTAAAATTATTTTACTTAAACTAGGATGAACGACATTGAAAAAAAGGAACACGGACACGACCAATAAGTACCTGCATGTGATTTATTATAGTGTTCCTCTTTCTCTGACATTAAGCAGACAGAAAAGGGTCGCTTGCAAAGGGCCGGTGTCATTGTTATTCACCACATAGCTTAAATTCTTTAAGATGTGCATGCTTTCATACGTGTCTAATTCTCGATAATTATACACGTTCTTTATCAAATGTAAACAATTCATATTAACACTGTGGTTATTTTCTAATATATGTCTCGCTATATCCGATTTTTCTGATCAGTTGAATTTTATGTGCGAAAGGTGTTCTTTATACCGGGTTTCGATCGATCGTTTAGTTTGGCCGATGTATTGTCTACTGCGCTCTAAACATTCAATTCGATAGATTTCCGACTTTTTATTTTCTTCGATTTTGTTTTTGCATTTCCTAAAAGCATTTTAATTGAATTATTGGAGCGAAAACAAACTTGAAACACGCGCTCTTTAAAAATACTATTTAAATTTTTTGTCATACGATGATAAGGTAAACAAACAAACTGCTTATCCCGATTGCTCTGTGGTGATAGACATGTGGTGTCACGGATTGTTTTTCTTATGTTAGCCTTTCTAATTAATCCATTGATTATTTCCGAATCAAAACCATTGTATCTCCCAATATTCTTAATGACGTTCAATTCTCTCACCTTAGTGACTAAATCTTTTCAATATTGTAAATGCTTCTGCAACCACGTTTCATTATGAACGAGGTGTGACAATTAAATAATGACAGTGGTGTAAAAGATATGTACTTTATTCCAGAAATAATATTGTGGTTACAATCACTTTAGAATTATTAAATCGTATTACTTACAAAATTCTGTCATTGTTTCCAAGAACAACCAATGAATTTCTAGGCTGACTTACCTGAAACGAAAAGAAGAAGCTCAAGTTAATTAGCATTGATAATAAGAATAATAACATGATTTGTTACCCAAAAAAAAATGCCATGATAGTACAATATAAATAGACTATGTACAATGTCTTAACAAAAATTATCCAAACTAAAAATCAAATATTTATATGTATATACGAGGTGTGGTAATTAAATAATGAGACTGATGTGAGAAATATTATTTATTGCAAATAAATTTATATTTAACTTTTATCCCCTTCAACATAGTCTCCTCCCTTATCCACTGTACCACTGTATATGTGTCTTCCATTGTTCACTCAAAATCCATTGTAGTTCATTAGTTGTCAGCTCCTTCAGCAACTCTGCCGTTTTTGCTTTTACATGTTCAGCAGACTGACAATGATACAAGGTAGAAGTTATATGATGTGAGATCTGGGGAATACGGAGGATGATATATATATGTATATATATATAAGGCAATGTGAGCTGATGCATTGTCCTGGTGCAGAATTCACGAGTCATTCTTCCATAAGCCGATCTTTTCTTCCTTATTTTGTCCCTCAGCTTGATTGGGATGTCTTTGTAGTATTTCTGATTAAGGGTTTGACCCTCAGGCACCTACTCAGTCATAATAACACCCTTGATATTGAAAAAAAACGATCTTTCTTCCATAATTCCTCTTGTAACAGTGGATAATCTAATACAATTGATACGTAGGATGCCTAATAAACGAACTGCTGGTGATAATCTCACTAAATTTTTTGATTCGAGATTGTAGTTAATAAAAAAAGGCAAAAAACTGTTATTACTCATATACGGAGCACTAACATTTGCTGATGGCAACAACTAAGTTGTCGTGAAACATTCTGTACGTGAGATTTACCACACATCCGATGTGATACGCTAATTAATAATTTGCTGATGGTGATAAATTAGTTCTCGAAATACGTATACAAAGTTCGAAGTTTGATGTGGTAAAGGGCTTTCTGAGTTATTAGAGTAACTCAAGTAACTACAGCCTTCAACAACATTACTTTCGAGATTTGTCTTGGCCATTATACATAATCACATTTTCCTAAAGACAATTGTTTTCCTCATGTATAAAATGAGTAAGAATCTGTCCAAAAATATCATCTTTTGTGACTACATCCCTTTGGAAAAATTACGGCACATTTAGCCGTCATAAAATATAAAATGGTAGCCCTGAAGTAGTCGAAGACCAATTTTTTTTATTCATAGAATAACCTATGGAACCTTAAAGATAATCAATTTGGACATTCAGAAGTTCAGATATTTGATGTTTTTTTTCAATGTATTCATCCTCCGAGGAAAGAATAGATAAATTTCCACCACAAAATCGACTTTACGACCTTCAAAGATGTAGAGCACGAGCATTGCACGTTAACGTACAATGACCTATCAAAAATACCAATTTTTATGACTACACCCCTTTGGCAAAATTCGATTTTTGTTAAAATCTTTTTCACATTTAACCGTCGTAATATGAAACTGGTACTTCTTAAGTAGCTGAAGACAAATATTCTATTTTTATAGGAAAACCTTTGAAACCTAATCCACTCGAATTTTTAGAAGTTCAGATTTTATGACATTTCAATATATTTATTCTCTGAGGATTAAGCCAAAAGTGTTAGATAAATTTCGATCATAAAGTTGTTCTTGGGGGTCTTCTAAAACTCAATTGATTCATATTAGACTTCTCTTTTGAACTGCTAAAAATACACTTTTTTTTACATATTGCTTTTGCTAATACGTCCAAAGTTTAAGAATTTTAGTTTAGTTAAATTAATAATTAAAACTTTAATGATAATTTGTTATTTTATTTTTGTTAGCTTTGCAGCTTCCTACACGTCCTGACATTTTGATGTTCGTCATAAATTATTCAACCAAAGTTAATATAACCTCTTTCCACAATAATTTTCAACACCTCAATTGTCATCATCAGCAGAAAATTGATCATAGTGTCGCACTTGGAACCACGACAAAATCCGCACAAAATAAAAGTCCGTACTAGACTTACACTGTCGAAAGCCAAACACAAACTGTATATGTTTGCCTTTCGACGGTGTAACGTAAGACACCACGACAAAATCCGCACAGCGTT
The DNA here is from genome assembly GCA_031893035.1 of Dermolepida albohirtum. Classification (NCBI taxonomy): domain Eukaryota; kingdom Metazoa; phylum Arthropoda; class Insecta; order Coleoptera; family Scarabaeidae; genus Dermolepida; species Dermolepida albohirtum. The sequence continues at coordinate 40,442 of JAVIWB010003525.1, read as the reverse complement.
TCACCCAGTGTGTGTTTGGCGTTGTGTGTCGTCGGTGTAAATCTATTCCGAATTTTGTCTTTGTGCGGATTTTGCCGTATTGCCGATGATTAGTCATCTGCTGATTATGACCATTTAGTTGCCGAAATTCGTATACGGATTACGAAAATTATTGTGGAAAAGAGTTATATTAACCTTAATTGATTAATTTAATCAACCACAGTCTACATAACTTATCTCGTCACATTATCGCAACACTAAATCTAGTCCAGAACTTAATCGTTTTCATTCTGTTTCCTATTTTTGATATATCCACATCACAGGGTTCGTACTCATACTAAAGATATTAATTTAAATTGTAAAAAAATCCCCCGTGTACAGAGATATAGTGTTCTATTCAATTTATGAGGATAGTTTGACAAGTAGTAATAATGGAAAAGAAAAACGAATTTTTTAAATACAAAATAATTTTTATTTTTCAATATATTCTCCGAAACGAGCAATACATTTATTCCAACGGTGCTCCAATGCCCTTATGCCATCTCTAAAATGCGATTCCTGAAGGCTGGCAATATACTCATTTACGAAGATGATAAGCTCGTCGTTAGGCGAAAATTTCTTTCCACCTAGTGCCTTTTCAATTTTGGAAAAAGGTGGCGAATGAGATGCATGCGGTACTAATTGGAAATGCAACTCGTGGATTTTGGACATCGCAACTGTGCTGGTATGCGAGGGAGCGTTGTCTTGGTGAAACAGAATCTTTTTCTTTGCCATTCCTGGCCATTTAGCACGAATCTCAACATTTAATTTTTGTAGATGTTCTGCATAATATTGTCCGTTTATTGTGGCACCTTTCTGAAGGTAATCAATGAGCAAAATGCCCTTTGAATCCCAAAAAATTGATGCCATCACGTTGTTTGCCGATAAAGTGGTTTTCGCTTTCTTTGGAGGTGCAGAACCACGTTCTAACCATTGTTTCGACTGTTTAATTTCGGGTGTACTGTAGTGTATCCAAGTTTCATCGCAAGTAACAAATCGCCTACAAAAATCAACCGGATTTCGCTTATAAAGATCCAAACACTCATTGGAAATGCGCAAACGAGTGAACTTTTGATCAGTCGTAAGCAATCGCGGCACCCATCTTGCCGAAAGCTTGGAAAGGCACAATTCTTTGGTTAAAATGTGGTGTACGCATTCTGTTGAAATGTTTACCATGTCTGCTATCTCTCTCACTTTGAGTCGTCGATCTTGCGTAATATTATGGATTTTTATAATCGTTTCCTTAGAAGTCACGATTTTGGGTGCTACAGAGCGCGCTTCATCAATACAGCTTGTTCTACCACGTTTAAATTCATTTACCCATCTACTTATTGTAGCGGATGATGGAGTAGATTCACCTAATGTTTCCCGTAACTCATCTTCTATTTCGGTAGCTTTCATACCCTTAATTACGAAGTATTTAATCACCGGACGATCTCTGCGTTTTCCATTTTAACAAAACGACGTGTTGCTTCTTTTTCAATCAGCTGTCAAAAATATAAATAGGCAACCTAAATTACAGTGCATTTGTTTTACCAATTAGAGCGCCACCTATATGTCATTCTCACTATTTCTCAAACTATCCTCGTATATATGTATTTAGCGTCTACAGGTATGATAACGTTTTGTTTTTAATAAAGTCTATCCCATAATGATCTATCTATACAAAAAATACTGAAACGCATATAGCGAAACTTCAGGCATACGTGTATATACATGAAAAAACAAAGTATCCGTACTATATGTACAGAAGAAAACAAAAAAGTAGCGGCTCTGTGTGCGTTGATTGCTATTTTATGTGAATTTTGTATTGCAGCCGCCTGCATTTTGCAACTCTGCGCTTCCATAAACCAACTCTTTTTTGTGTGTAATTCTTTGTCTTTTTTCTTCTTCCGCAAAAATGAGTTGCCCGGTATAAAACACACGTTTGTAATAAACTTTCACCACCGGTAGGGAGAGAGCGCGTTTCAACTTCTGTGAAATTATCCGAATGAATATTGATATTGCATTCCTGTACGCCACTATAGTCTGTGTTACAAGCTTTTGTACATATGTGTTCTAACCGCTGGATGCACACGCGAAGTTCCAGTGCAAAGGTCGTATATATGAATTTGTTTTCGCCCGGGATAGTGCCGCAATATGTGCTCCACAAATTTCGTTTATTGACCGCGTAATGTTTCGAATCGAGGTCTTTACTGCCAACGCACCTGTCTTTTCATTTGTTTATTTGTATTATACGTTCTTGTAGTCTTGTTTGGAACGCTAACAGCGAAGCTTTGGCGAAAAAAACTATATTTGCAATTTGCTCTGGTATATAAATTCGGTTGTATTGCAACCACCTTCAGTAACGTGAGCTGTTTCTATGATGAAATTGGAAGTTTCGAATTCCAGATGCAATATTAGTCGCTTCATTTGAGCTCTACGGCTCTATTTGTGGTTAGTTGTATCTACATTTACTGTGTTGAATAAAGAACAACTCTATTTTCAACGAGATATCCATTAAGACGCTTTTCGTCTATCCTAGGTTCTTCACATAATCTAGGACCTTGCTGACGAATTATTCTTTTTGCCGCGATTCTTCTTCGTAGCAGGACAATCAATCGAGGTTATGTAAAAAAAACTATACTTCCATCTATCGAATAGAAATGGAACTATCGGAACGAAGGGAAATACTGTGGAAGCACATCGTCTATTCTCTCAGGATAAAGCCTAACGAGTTCAATAAATTTCAGCCGCAAAATCGTTTTCAGGACCTTCGAAAATGTCAGAAGGCGAGTACTCGTTAATGTACGACGACTTTTAAAAATACCAACTCATCCTCTAAGGACAAAGACAAAAGAATTAGATAAATTTTAATCACAAAATCGTGTTTAGGACTTTCGAAAATGTTAGGATACAAGCACCAACTTCTGTGACTGCACCCCTTTGGAAAGGCGACGATTTTTGACAAAATAAGAATTTTCGAATTTAGCCGTCATAATAGGCAGAACGGTAGTTTTAAAATAGCTGAAGACCAACTTTTTACCATTTTTTGATCACAAAATCGATATTAGGACTTTCGAAAATGCTAGGGCACAAGTATTCGTTGGTGTACCATGACTTTCAAAAAATACCAACTTCTGGAAAGACGATGATTTTTGACAAAATAAAATTCAAATTTAGTCATCAAAACATGCAGAACGATAGATTTGAAGCAGCTGAAGACGAATTTTCTATTCTTCGTGGCAAACTTTTCGAAATCTTAGAAATAATCAGTTTGCAGATTCAGAAGTTCATATTTTGATATGTCTTTACAATGTATTTAATCTTTGAGGACAAGCTAAAAGAATTGGATAAATTTTGATCACAAAATCGAATTTAGGACCTTCAAAAGTGTTAGGGTACAAGCATTCGTTAATGTACCAAAACTTTTCAAAAATACCAACTTTTGTGACTACTATACACCCCTTCGGAAAAATGACGATTTTTGTCAAAATAAGAATTTTCAAATTTAACCGTCATAATAAGCAAAATGATAGATTCGAAGTAGCTGAAGACGAATATTCTATTGTTCATAGCAAAATTTTTGAAACCTTAGAGATAATCAGTTTGCACTATCGGAAGTTCAGATTTTGATATGTCTTTTCAATGTATTTATTCTCTCAGGACAAAACTAAAAGAATTGGATAAATTTAGACCACAAAATGGGTTTCAGGACCCTCAAAAATGTTAGGATACAAGCATTTGTTAATGTACCAAGACTTTTCAAAAATACCAACTTCTGTGACTACACCCCTTTGGAAAATGACAATTTTTGTCGAAATAAAAATTTTCAAATTTAGTCGTCATAATATGCAGAACGATAGATTCGAAGTAGCTGAACACAAATTTTTTATTATTCATAGCAAAATTTTTGAAACCTTGAAGTTAATCAGATTGCACACTCAGAAGTTCAGATTTTGATATGTCTTTACAATGTATTTAATCTTTGAGGACAAGCTAAAAGAATTGGATAAATTTCGATCACAAAATCGAATTTAGGACCTTCAAAAGTGTTAGGGTACAAGCATTCGTTAATGTACCAAGACTTTTCAAAAATACCAACTTCTGTGACTACTATACACCCCTTTGGAAAAATGACGATTTTTGTCAAAATAGGAATTTTCAAATTTAACCGTCATAATAAGCAAAACGATAGATTCGAAGTAGCCGAAGACGAATATTCTATTGTTCATAGCAATATTTTTGAAACCTTAGAGATAATCAGTTTGCACTATCGGAAGTTCAGATTTGGTATGTCTTTTCAATGTATTTATTCCCTGAGGACGAAACTAAAAAAATTAGATAAATTTCGAGCCACAAAATCGATTTTCGGACCTTCGAAAATGTTAGGGTACAAGCATTCGTTAACGTGGACTTTTCAAAATACCAACTTCTGTGACTACACCCCTTTGGAAAAATGACGAGTTTTGTCAAAATCAAAATTTTCATTACATTGACACTCGAAAAAGCGTTTTTGTTCCTAAAAACGAAGCATAGGAGATCTAACATATAAATATCATAAATAGTTAATATTGAGTTACTTCGAAAATGTTCTCTGCAAGAATCCCTATAGCCCAACCCAAAGATAATTCTCAGGGCCCGTTTTTTGAATAAGAAACACCCTGCCCACCTCCGGCGACACTCCCCAGTGCGTCACACCATATCTCATGCCAGAAACAAAATTAGCATGATAGAAAGTACACAGGGTATTCAAAATACAGGACATGCGGAGCTGCTTAAGGGTAAAACACACCTTAGCCAGAGTTCTGCATACTCCATCTATATGTGCAGACCATTTAAGGTTATCGTTGATTACCAAACCAAGGATTCTTGAAGAGGAATCACAGTCGAAGATCTCCTTGTTTATTTGTACATGAAAAATATGCTTAATCCTATTGTGAAAGTATACCAATTTTGTTTTTTGCCTATTTAAAATTATGATGCGTAATTTCATACACGAAGTTATAAACTTTAAAATTCTATTCTAATTTTTTTTTGTTAGACCCTAATTCTAGGCACCGAATTTCATAAATTCTGTCGTTTCACCTAATAGTAACTTTTAACATCGACGCTGCATTGTAATAAATATAAATAATCCGTAATAGTTACTTAAGCCGAAGATATATTGCTAAACAAATGAAAAGTACATATTAGGGGGAATTACCCAAATTACAAGAGATATTTTTCGCACGAAACGCTTTCAAATCACATGACCAATTTTCAATGTTTCCATTAAACAAATTGCTAACATAAATAACAAGCGGGACTTTTAAAACTACCAGACACACACACATATACCTAACTAACTGTGACTAATGCGAAATTGGCCGTACGCCGCTCCGGGACCTGGGAAAAAGGCAATATTTACAAGGGCGGCACACGTTAATGCGAATCCTCTCCGCTCCCGACTAAAAAAAAAAGATAATACTACTATCCCGAGTGAAGCAGGCGCTCGGAAACAAGAGGGAATTTTAATAAATTCGGAATTGGGATAAGAAAAAGGCACGGAACTCGGCAAAAAGGTTGTGAACGGGATAAATTTGTTGGGAACTCTAAAAGTAACATATTTTCATTTCATAACTCACCATAATTCACCTTTTTCTTGAGATAATACGATTACCGATGAATTGAAAAGGACTGAGTGTTTAAGTAATAATAGTCCTTTATCTCTCTTGAGAATAAGACCAGAAAATACTAATGAAATTTATGTAAAAGCGAATGATCAACATTAAAAATAATAGTTACGCCCCTCTAACCACTAGTGTAGAGATTAATACTGTGGTGCCCGTAATTCCTACCTGAAGGATATCCTTGGCTTCTTCTAAGGCTGGAACCAGCCAGTAACTCATAGAGTTGGGATGGGCGCCACAGTATTTAGATCCCTAGAAGTGTGTGCCAACAATGAAGCACGTGGACTTTAGGAGAAAACGTGGGTGTGTACGTTATAGGAATAAAATTCGTATGCGCTAAAAACTGTTCGTACAAGAATAGAAGCAATAAATCCCCAGAGCATCAATAATAATTAAACGTTTCATTAAATAAAAATAAAAAGAAGTCAATAATACAACTCAACAACTGTTGATGAAAAAACATTGCCTCCTTCCCTCGTACAACACGCGAATGTATTCAACGAAAAAGCGAGATAGACGCGTTCCCGTTTTTCGTTCAATGCATTCGTGTGTTGTACGTGAGGGGAGACAAAGCTTTCTCATTATTTTTCTGTATCAAAAAGGTACGACAAAGTCTTGGGAATCGTTTGTTAATAACACAAGTTTACCTGATGATGAGTGAATCTCTGAAACATGTGTAGTAAACAGGGTGTTATTAATACTATTTGCTTCCGGGCTGGAACCGCGTCACTGGTATAACTGCCGACGTTTAGTACTCACTCGTATGGGACATCTTCAGGGCTCAACTACTACAACTATCTGTCGCACTGAAACGGAAGCCCAGAAGCAGATAGTATGGACTACGACCGCGGAAGTCTACGTACCAGATTAGGGTGTTATTAATATTTGAATGATTCCTTTTAACGTTCATCAATAACTGTTACTATTGAAATATATGAAAAATCTATATAATACGATACTGGACATACACTATCTTGATATTAGAAAATATATTTATATATTGCCAAAACAAAAAACTATATTAACTCTTAATAATATGAATTGTAACATACAATCTCCTCTGAGATAAATAACAAGTAATTATAGCCAAAAGAAACAACAATACTTTGTAATTCGCCAAGTATACGTGTAATCGGTTCACAATAGATGTATATATAACAAGTTCATATATTAAACAGCTTTCATGGACAATTAAAAAAATGAAAGAAAAGTTATATAATTCTACAGATATTAAATAACACAAAAGACTACTTTCGTCACTGGAGGTTAACATATAACCTCTTTCTACACTGTGCGTTTTAGCTTTCAATCGGACAGATCGTGTGCAGAATTTGTTTTCGTACCGGCATTTTTGCCGTAGTTTTCCAGGTGCCACACTGTTTAATTATCTGCTGACGATGACAACTCAGTTGTCGAAATGCGTATACAGAATTACGAAAATGAATATGGAAAGGGGTTATACAGTGTGTATCAGCCAAATGGAATAAATTCGATAATAATTAAATGGAAGGGTGAAAATTATATTATTTTCTGCTACTCCATCGTTAATTAAATACACAGAAATTAATTAAAAATATTTCTGCGCTGGAGAAGGACTCGAACCTCTATCTGCCGTTTTCTAGACGACTGCTTTACCAATTAAGCCACCAGGCAGTGTAACTTCGAGTCCTTTAACACGCCATAAATCGTATTATGGAACAGATCTAATATTTATTTAAAAACCCGCAGTTCGGTTATGATGTCATAATTATATATAAATATATAAATTAGTTTCACGATGGGGAATTTAATGAAAATTATATTATTTTCTGCTACTCCATCGTTAATTAAATACACAGAAATTAATTAAAAATATTTCTGCGCTGGAGAAGGACTCGAACCTCTAGCTGCCGTTTTCTAGACGACTGCTTTACCAATTAAGCCACCAGGCAGTGTAACTTCGAGTCCTTTAACACGCCATAAATCGTATTATGGAACAGATCTAATATTTATTTAAAAACCCGCAGTTCGGTTATGATGTCATAATTATATATAAATATATAAATTAGTTTCACTATGGGAAATTTAATGAAAATTATATTATTTTCTGCTACTCCATCGTTAATTAATGACTGCTTTGGAAATATTAAATATTTTCAGATTAATAATTTTGTTTACAATTAAAATAAGATTTTCACATAATAGTTTCTTTACCGAACTATTAAGTGAAAATCTTTAATTGTACTTGTACTTCGTTTTAAAATACCTTGCATTCTTGTTGAGATAATCCACTCCGAAAGTTATGAAAAATAATTGCACGAAAATGTTCGCGAGTTAATTCCATTTTTTCGCTGACATAAAATTTTCAAGTTACTGTCAGCAATAGAAATGGCGACCGGATAATAAAGCTGTCAAGGTAAATATATTGTCAAAAATGACAAACTTCACGATGCAGACATTAGACCGGAGGCAACACTGACAGTGTTGCCAGTTCCCGAAATATAAACGGCTACCCTCGTATTTGTAAATTCTTTTACTCTAACAGAGCTGGTCGTAGACAATGCCAAAGAAAAATTAGAGATTGCATCACCTCGGGTATTAATATGATATTAATGTAGGTAATAGTAGTAGTACTATCGGGACCAAAAACCCATAAGAAATACCATAGAAGCCAGCTGTGAGATTTTATCCTCTTCACTACATCCTTTACATAACTACAATGTCACAGAACACGTGAATTCGGACGCCGTGGAGATAGCAAATAGTTCTGAACAATGATAAAGAATAGGTTTTAACTGATATAGTCCAGCTTTTAACTGATAAAAAAGAACTCCAACCTGACACTGAACTATTCTGAATAAAATAGTTGATTGTTGAAGTCATTAGTTTGTGAAATTCTATTGCATTAAGGAATAAATATTGAGTTGGCAACTAATTACCTTCGGTTTTGTAGTATAAAATAAAACACTTTTTTTTAAACAAAGAATAGTTTTTAATCAATTATATATTTTCCATTTTGCTCAATGACCTTTTGCCATCTTTCTTTCAGCTGCATGATTCCGCGCTCATAAAATTTCTGGTCCTTATCAGCAAAAAACTGAACCAGGTGCGAGTGAAGGTCATCGTTATTTGTGAAAGTTTTACCATTCAAAGAATTCTGCAAACTTCAAAATAAATGGTAATCAGATGGTGCTAGATCAGGGCTGTATGGGGGATGTGGCATCACTTCCCAGCCAAGCTCCAATATTTTCCCTCGAGTTGCCAAAGATGTGCGAGGCCTTGCATTATCTTGGTGGTAAACTACACCTTTCCGATTTGACAATTCTGGCCGTTTTTCTTTGATTGCTTCATCCAGTTTTATTAATTGTTGACAGTAAATAGCAGAATTGATCGTTTGGTTCCTTGGAAGCAGCTCAAAAAACACAACACTTTTGTAATCCCACCAAACTGACAGCATGATCTTTTTTGGATGCAATTGGGCTTTCGATGTGGTTTGAGCTGGTTTATCGTGTTTGCTCCATGATCATTTTCGAACTATGTTACTATACAGGACCCATTTTTCATCACCAGTGATGATTCTTTTTAAGAAAGGGTCGGTTTCATTTCGTCTAAGGTGCATATCGCAAAAGTTGATTCTTTCTGTCAAATGAATTTCTTTCAATTCGTGAGGTACCCAAATATCAAGCTTCTTAACTAGCCCAAGACATTTTAAATGTTTTTCAATTGTTGTGTGCGATACATGTAGCCTCTCCGCAACCTCTCGAACAGTTATATGACGATCCTCTTCAATTATGACTTTGATTTGGTCATCATCAACTTTAGTAGGCCGACCAGACTGTTGCTTATCTTTGAGGGAAAAATATCCAGAACGGAATTTTTTATACCAATTCTGACACGTGCGCTCTGTTAAGCAATTAGCACCATAAACTTCACATATCTTTTTGTGAGCCGCAGCAGCTTTCTTTCCTTTACGGAAATAAAATAGTAAAACATGTCGAAAATGTTCGTTTCTGCACTCCATTTAAAATTAACCCACAACTAATAGCTTTAATAAAAATCACGCACTACTTGCTTCTGAAGTTACGTCAATGTGACTAGTATCACGTAACAAACGGTAAAGTACAGCACTAACATACGTTATACAAAAAATAAAGCAACGCTCTCTATCAGTAAAAACCGAAAGTACTTAGTTGCCAACCCAATAAAACACTATAGAATAAACTAATACAATCTAAAGTTAAAAATTCTAACCTCGCAATCATTAAAGCAGATGAAAATAATAGGATATATATTATACAAAAATAAGATTAACGAAGAAAAATTTATGAAACCGAAAAAGCCGTATTTTCAACATAAAATAAATTCAAAATCTATCATCTTTTATATGTCTACAAGGCGAAACGGTGGTATAGTACTAACGAGAGGGTGTATGAAATTAATAAGTTACTCCGTCCTTTAAAAAAATCGATTTTTATACACGAAACATCAAAGAATCCGAGCTGCCTTTAAATTAACAAATTTTCTCAACATTACCGTTTATATAGCACCTATAGACGTACTTCGGCCGCGGCAACTATAATAGCCCGCTTTCCCGACGCGCTTAAACGATGAAAGGACCGGGACTTTACCCAGACGTTGGCGACTTTCAGGAATTAATTAAATCTTAAACTACCTGGGCCTTGTCATCGTCGCTATTCGTTGCGCCATATTTAGCCAGCGAGATTGCTTTTTAAATGAACGTTATGACTGTTAGGGATTAATTTAAAATATACGCGTACTCCGAACATCCAGTTCCCCGAATGATAACAATGGCGGGGATAGCGTCGGCGAGAGGTGGTGGGCGACCTTCTGCGGCCGGGGCGATACAAATTTTAACAATCCACGAGATCTTTCGACAAACCGCAATTGCGGCCAGACTTTACGAACTGTTTACGATGTTCGCGGCATACCTCGTAGACACACAATTATACATACCTAACCGGGTGGGGAGGATACGGATCTTACGAGGAAAATACAGAAAATCCCGGAACATTTCGAACAAGTGTCGCACAATTTCGAATATCGGCATAATTGAATTTATCTTATTGCTTTCCCTTAATGAGAATCGTCGAAAGTCTAACCAAATAAATTGAATTTTTTTTTCAATATTCAACACGTACTATGTTTCAAGGAAAAATACATCGAGAAGAAAAATATCGAAATGGAACTTGAAACTAAATTAAATAAACATATGAAATTACAGACTTAATTAAAATCATGTTGTTTTTCAAACTGGAAAAACAGAAATATAAAATTTTTCAAAAATTAATTTACAAATATTCCTTTCAATTAGTATTCGCAGCACTCGCGGTTTCTTCGAGTAATAAGATATAGATGGCGCACTGAATTTGTCTGGGTATGTGGACATATGAAGAGTGTGATGTATGACATTTACAAAAATAGCTTCGTACACGGTACAATAACGCGTTCAAATTGTTGAATTGCTGATACTAGTCACATTGACGTAACTTCAGAAGCAAGTAGTGCGTGATTTTTATTAAAGCTATTAGTTGTGAGTTAATTTTAAATGGGGTGCAGAAACGAACATTTCCGACATATTTTACTATTTTATTTCCGTAAAGGAAAGGAAGCTACTGCGGCTCACAAAAAGATATGTGAAGTTTATGGTGATAATTGCTTAACAGAGCGCACGTGTCAGAATTGGTATAAAAAATTCCGTTCTGGAGATTTTTTCCCTAAAAGATGAGCAACGTTCTGGTCGGCCTACTGAAGTTGATGATGACCAAATCAAAGTCATAATTGAAGAGGATCGTCATATAACTGTTCGAGAGATTGCGGAGATGCTACATGTATCGCACGCAATAATTGAAAAACATTTAGAATGTCTTGGGCTAGTTAAGAAACTTGATATTTTGGTACCTCACGAATTGAAAGAAATTCATTTGACACAAAGAATCAACTTTTGCGATATGCACCTTAGACGAAATGAAACCGACCTTTTCTTAAAAAGAATCATCACTGGTGATGAAAAATGGGTCCTGTACAGTAACGTAGTTCGAAAACGATCATGGAGCAAACACGATAAACCAGCTCAAACCACATCGAAAACTGAATTGCATCCAAAAAAGATCATGCTGTCAGTTTGGTGGGATTACAAATGTGTTGTGTTTTTTGAGCTGCTTCCAAGGAACCAAACGACCAATTCCGATGTTTACTGTCAACAATTAATAAAACTGGATGAAGCAATCAAAGAAAAACGGACAGAATTGTCAAATCGGAAAGGTGTAGTTTTCCACCAAGATAATACAAGGCCTCACACATTTTTGGCAACTCGTGGGAAACTATTGGAGCTTGGCTGGGAAGTGATGCCACATCCCCCATACAGCCCTGATCTAGCACCATCTCATTACCATTTATTTCGAAGTTATAAGCGTGGAATCATGCAGCTGAAAGAAAGATGGCAAAAGGTCATTGAGCAAAATGGAAAATATATAATTGATTAAAAACTATTCTTTGTTTAAAAAAAAGTGTTTTATTTTATACTACAAAACCGAAAGTCCTTGGTTGCCAACCCAATACATAGTGACTTCTTCATCGTTTGTAAACTGGGTTTGTATTTGTACGTACTTCCCATTTAACGACAATCCGTCACTAGGAAATTCATTCGTTACTCACTGGTGTTTATTTTTGCATGTTCCGTTCTCATCCACTGTAAAGTTAATTATTATTAACTTTCTTGCCTTAGAATCCTCTAGTTTAATTAATTTCGCAAATGAAAAGATATTAAATACCATACATTGTATGAAATTATTAATCTGAAAGATATTAGAATCTATGCAGAACTTCGTCAAGTGTTCTTATTCCCGAGAGATGGTTGTTTCAATTTAATCGCCTGCCGGTAGCTTTTGGCCTTTTTGCTTTTCACCGCTAAAACGTTTCAACATAATATTTCATAACGTGATGATATAACTGAAATATTAACTTATAGGGCGATGCAGATATCCTGTTTCCGCTTATAATATTGAATATTAGTGCATTCGAAATGCAATTTTACTTAGTCGCTTACTAAATACTTTGATCTCTCTTTAATATAAAGAGAAAGTTATTTAAAGCATGTATGGAATCTCTTTCATTACAAGTAGTATTAATTAACAGAAAAATATTTTCTATTTGCTTTCAACAGTATTAAACAAACCATTTCAGAGTACTACGAGGGTAGTTTGACAAGTAGTCAGAATGGAAAAGAAAAACGAATTTATTAAATACAAAATAATTTTTATTTTTCAATATATTCTCCTAAAAGAGCAATACATTTATTCCAACGGTGCTCCAATGCCCTTATGCCATCTCTAAAATGCGATTCTCGCAAGGCTTGCAAAATACTCATTTACGAAGATGATAAGCTCGTCGTTAGACGAAAATTTCTTTCCACCTAGTGCCGTTTTCAATTTTGGAAAAAGGTGGAAGTCGGAAGGGGCTAGATCCGGTGAATAAGGCGCATGCGGTACTAATTGGAAATGCAACTCGTGGATTTTGGACATCGCAACTGTGCTGGTATGCGAGGGAGCGTTGTCTTGGTGAAACAGAATTTTTTCTTTGCCATTCCTGGCCGTTTAGCACGAATCACAACATTTAATTTTTGTAGAAGTTCTGCATAATATTGTCCGTTTACTGTGGCGCCTTTCTGAAGGTAATCAATGAGCAAAATGCCCTTTGAATCCCAAAAAAATGATGCCATCACCTTGTTTGCCGATAAACTGGTTTTCGCTTTCTTTGGAGGCGCAGAACCATGTTCTAACCATTGTTTCGACTGTTGTTTAGTTTCGGGTGTACTGTAGTGTATCCAAGTTTCATCGCTAGTAACAAATCGCCTACAAAAATCAACCGGATTCCGCTTATAAAGGTCCAAACACTCATTGGAAATGCGCAAACGAGTGAACTGTTGATCAGTCGTAAGCAATCGCGGCACCCATCTTGCCGAAGGCTTGGAAAGGCGCAATTCTTTCGTTAAAATGTGGTGTGCGCGTTTTGTTGAAATGTTTACCATATCTGCTATCTCTCTCACTTTGACTCGTTGATCTTGCGTAATAATATTATGGATTTTTATAATCATTTCCTTAGAAGCCACGATTTTAGGTGCTCCAGAGCGCACTTCATCAACACAGCTTGGTCTACCACGTTTGAATTCATTTACCCATCTACTTATTGTGGCGGATGATGGACCAGATTCACCTAATGTTTCCCGTAACTCATCTCTTATTTCGGTAGCTTTCGTACCCTTAATTACGAAGTATTTAATCACCGCACGATACTCTGCTTTTTCCATTTTAACAACACGACGTGTTGCTTCTTTTTCAATCAGCTGTCAAAAATAAACTAATCAACCGATTTATCTAAATATCGGAATGTAAACATATAAATAGGCAACCTAAATTACAGGGTAGTTGTTTCACCAATTAGAGCGCCACCTATGTGCCATGCTCACTACTTGTCAAACTATCCTCGTATGTTCAGTCTATTTCTAAAGAAGGAATCTTTAATAAATTTAAAGGTTGTTGCAATATTAGTTGTTGTTATAATGGTACTTTTTTTTGGAGGTGGAGAACTTTAAATTAAAAGAAAACACAACAAAATGTCTTGAATATCCACAAAGTTGACTTTATTTAAAAGAAAATTTTATGGTACTAATGTTTGAATATGATTTCGGGCATGCGCCCTCTCCGTGGCTGGCGTGTACATGACGTAATCTGGAGATCCAATTTTCACACATACTTCGCAGTAAATCAGGCTGTATTTCGGCAGTAACCTGTCGAATGTGGGCTCCCAAGTGCTCAATTGTTTCAGGTTTGTCGGCGCAGACATGCGACTTTACAGATCCCCAGAGAAAATAGTCAAATGGCGTCAAATCGCACGAACGGGGTGGCCAGTTAACAGGTTCATTTCGTGAAATTCGTCGTTCAATCAAATGTTTCTCAGTAAATGAATTATAACGCGCTCCGTGTGACATGTGGCGCCGTTCTACTGAAATCACATGTCTGCAACATTAATGCCTTGCAATTGAGGCATGAAAAAGTTAGTAATCACGTCTCTGTACCGCTCGCCGTTGACTATAACGTTCTGACCATCATCGTTTTTGAAGACATATGGACCAGTGATTCCACCGGGCCATACAGCGCACCAAACAATGACTTTTGCTGAATGTAATGGTGTTTCGACAATGGCGGTCTTTCCGAGTAGTTTCATTAATTTTCTGAATATTCCTTTCACTTCTTGCAGTTACAGTTCGATTAGGACGTTGCCCATATTCGACCTCTTCCCGACCTTCCGAAAACCATTTGTGTCATTCAAAAACTCACGCACGTGACATAGCATTATCATCAAACATCCCCTTTAACATTTGTAAACATTCTGTTGACGGTTCTTTTAATTTGACAAGCAATTTCATGTTCATTCGCTGCTCGATTTTAATGTCAACAATTATAACGGCACTACTAAGTAACAGTGTCTTCTACAATTAAAGTTCAAAAGTAAACTAAAGCAAACAGAGAGACGAAATTGCGGGCTGTTACTTGAAAAATGTCAATTACAATGACATTCCAGTTACAGCCTCGCCCGATGCGGCTGCTCGATTGAAGGAGCGCAGTCTCGTTATTTAATTGCCATACCTCGTATGCTAGAAAGAGAACTTCTGCGGTGTTGCAAGTGAAACATCAGTTTGATGAATATAAACTTTTTTAATTTAAATTTGAATATAAATTCTACACCACTGGTCTATGAATAGAAATAAAAAGGTGAAATTAATTTCGCATCCAAAGTTGGTAATTAGCGAAAATCGGAAGCAGAATGCAATGCAAAACTTCCACTAAAGTATGCGACAATTCATCGGATGCATAATTAAACTGCTTCGGACACAGTACCACGTCAAAACCAAGTTAACCTACGATAGTTTCTGAAAATGAACGGAGCATGTGTGCCGATATCCGATGGTATGTGGCCGTGGCGTTAGTGGTGACCGTTCTCTTGAAATTCGCCGGCGTTAAAACTAGATGATCGTCCGTTAATTATCGCGGTCTTGCACCGTCCTCTCCCACCCCCAGAACTCCCCACGTCGTTCGATCTGTTGTTTTCAATGGGGCATTCGAGAGGATAGCTAACATAATCACATTAATTGTCATTAAGTGAGTGAGAGCCATAAAGACTTGCTTTATGCAGACGAAATTACCTTGGATAGTCTAAGCTTTTTCCTCGGCTCGTTGAATTTACGCCACCGAACTTTCTAATGGATATCTCGCATGTTCGATTAACGTTGGTTCGAACATCATAGTTGTATTTAACTCAATTTGACTCATTGAATAGTTACCAATTTATTGATACAAAAAAATATATATATTAGATGCGCAATTAAGTTCTCGCTGTTTTTCAAGAGATAGCTCCAGTAATAAGTGCTGGTCGATTGTGACATAACCAAAACGTCATGAACCAAGCTTAGACATATGGTAAACAAACCGCTTTGACACATTAGTGATTTTCTTTTTGCATCATACACTTTTGGTTGGGTGAAAATGTCTGATTTTGTGCCAAATAATCGTCATTTACGGGAAGTGTTGCTTTTCTTCTTTCATTCGAAGAAAACGGCGGCTGAAGCGCATCGGAAACTCCAAAAAGTTTACGGAGATGCTGCTCTAAGTGAAACAACGTGCCGTGATTAGTTCCGTCGCTTCAAAGACGGTGATTTCGATGTTGACGCTGAATTGGAGGCATTGCTCGATGAGGATCTGTGCCAAACGCAAAAAGAGCTTGCTTCAGCATTAGGAATTACCCGCCAAGCTATTTTCCAGCGATTGCATGTGTTGGGAATGATTCAAAAACAAGGAACTTGGGTTCCTTATGATTTGAAGCCAAGAGACGTTGAGCGTCCTTTTTTCGCCTGTGAACAACTGCTCCAGCGGCAAAAAAGGAAGGGTTTTCTTCATCGCATCGTTACGGGTGATGCAAAATGGATTCATTACAGCAACCCAAAGAGAACAAAATCATGGAGACTGCCCGGTCCTGCTTCTACGTCGTCGGTTCGGCCGAAAATTCACGCTGCCAAGGTTTTGCTGTGTATTTGGTGAGATCAGGTCGGTGCTATTTATTATGAGCTGTTGAAACCTAACGAAACTATCATTGGCGAACGGTATCGAACTCAATTGATGCGATTGAGCCGAGCACTGTGCGAAAAGCGGCCACAATACGAGCAGAGGCACGAAAAAGTGATTCTACAGCATGACAACGCTCGGCCTCACGTTGCCAAACCCGTTAAAACCTACTTAGAAACGCTCAAATGGTAGGTTCTACCCCACCCGCCATATTCCCCAGATATTGCGCCGTGCGATTATTACTTGTTCCGTTCGATGACATATGATCTGGCTAATCAGCAATTCCGCTCATATGAACACATCTCGAAATGGCTTGATTCGTGGATAGTCTCAAAAGATGAACACTTCTACCGTAACGGTATTCGAGCTCTGACAGAAAGATGGGAAAAAGTTGTCGCTAGCGATGGGCAATATTTCGAATGATTCATTTGTAAACATTTTTTAACAATAAAGTTGCGTTTTCATCAAAAAACCAGCGAGAACTTAGTTACGCACCTTAAATAATAACAATCGCTTCTAACTACGATAAAAAAAAGAAGTTGGGATTCAATAAATGCGAAATAATAGCATTGTATTCTTACTCACTATATTTGTGAACAATTAGATGGCAACATCTAAGTGGATGTTATTTCCATCGATTTGACAAAGACTTTAGGCCGTCTTGACCATCGAAAACTACTCAGTAAAATAGTGTTTCGAAATTTCGAAACGATCTTCTTCCATTGCTAAGTGAAAAACTTTTCTAGTTCTTGTAATGAAATCTCGGCCTTGTTATCGTAAAATATATCCGCATGAAAACGAAAAACTTATTTTTATTTCCAACAATACACGAAAGGAATAAAAAACATTACAAGGAAGCAACCATCTAGATTGGAACAACTCATATGACAAAAGGTTAACACCGAATGAGCATGGCGTTGTTGCGTGTAGATGTACAAGTATTTCTTGGATACACCGTTTGCGATAACGAGATGGAGAAAAATGCAATTAAATTTTCCAAGAGCTTGACTTTGTAAAGTGATATTCGAAACTCCCCAACCCTCTCCTGCATGTACAAGAGATGATACACAAAATGAAGAGCAAGAAATTAGTGTGGCGGCAGGCAAAGAAAACCCACCGACCAAAGCAACGTACTCCTCGTAAAGATGGCCTCAAGTTACCGACTTAATTAAGAAGACGTGCACTTACATAAAGAAGTTCGTTATATTTCGTTCCCATCAAGACGCCTATAAAGGAAACAAAAAGATTCTCGTTAACTTTTCAACGTCCTTGTATCATCCTTTTTATTCTGATAGTGTTAGCGATGACGAGTACTGTAGTCGAGTCTGAAATATCATTAATGTCGTCCTTTTTTGAGACGACCGGTTCATCATTTCCGATAATCTCCATTCAACTGCAATCATACCTAGTCCCCGACGTAAGTGTCTTAGTGTTACAGCTACTGTCGTTGGAGATTACCGACTACGAAGCGAAGTTGAAATTCAATATTGCGAAAGAATGTCGTGTCTCCTGGCGATTCAAGGGATGGAAAGAAGCGACCCGACACAAAAAAAGGGGAGTTAAATCCTCTCTTTCTGTGTCGCTTAATGAGCAATTTTATCGATTCGCTTTTCCGACTGTGATCCATTCATAGTGGAGATTGGCAATCGGTTTCTTGTTTGGATTACGTTGACGAAGAAGATCTGCGTCTACGATTAGGAGTTATTTTCTGGAAGGTTTATCACTATTGTTAGAGTATTACTTTCGATAATGTTCTTGGGTTTAAAATCCCCCGTAAACCTTGCGGAATATCTTCGTGAAATAAATGTTTAAAGGTGGTTTTATTTTTTTTATACGTCTGATGAACAGAATCGACATACAGGTACGGTTTGAAAGATTATGAATCAAGCCGACACTGCAAAGTCAAGTTAAACTCTGTACTTTTTAATAAACGATAAACACGACGAAAATTTTCAAAATTGACGTTCGGTCTTTTCAAATAGTTGATTGTTGAAGTCTTTATTATGTGAAATTCCATTATTTAAGGAATAAGTAAAACACTGTCTACATTTTACACTATATTATATATTTATTGCAATTAGTTTCGTCTGTTAGGGCATTAGTTGAATTTGATGGAGCCTGTGGTTGATTGACTTGATCAATAAGGTTGATATATAACCCCTTTCCACAATTAACTATTTGTAAATTCTGTATACGCATTTCGACAACCAAGTTGTCATCATCAGCAGATAATTTCAAAGTGTCGCACCTGGTAAAACACGGCGAAAAAATTGTACGAAAAAACAAACTCCGTACGCGATCCGCACCGTTGAAAACCAAGATGTGCACATCTTGTTATTTATAACCGCACACAATTCATCTTTCTGTACTATTTATTAGATTTCCTAACGAGGCTTTGGAGTAATATACAAAGGGGACTAGGAAAGTTTTGCAATACAACTTGGTTTGTTTAATTTTTACAAAGTAATTTCCTCTACACTCAATACACCTCTCCATCCTCCGAAACCAATCTCTAAACCAGTTCTGCCAAGTCTCATTAGGGAGTAAAGCATACTCGTTGCTCTAAGCCCACAGAAGATCCTCATCACTGGAAAACCGCCTCCCTTTTAGCTTAATTTTCACATGCGGGAACAGTGCAAAAGTCGTAGGGAGCAGGGTCTGAACTGTAGGGAGGGTGCTCGAGAAGTTTCAATACTGTCGTGGTCAAATATTCGGTGCAAACTTTGGCGCGGTGAGCTGGAGCATTGTCGTGATGGAGGACCAGGTGTCCATTCTTGACTTTGGCCGCAGGTTCTTCATAGATCTAATGACTTTAGGCAGGCACTGTTCAGTACACCACTTAGCTGTGACTGTCTTCTGTGTGCCTAAAATGACGCGTTCCATAATTCCATTTGATTTGAAAAATATCATTTTCTTCATTACAGATCGGGATTTTCTAACAACTACGGTTGTGTCCTTATCATCAAAGACCCAAACTTTGTTTTGTGCTTTCGTCGGCACATCGTAATAGTACAACCAAGTCTCGTCACTTGTCACGATTTTTAGCATCTCCCGGCACCAAGTCGCACGTCGTGTCATCTCAGTCGATACGGCACCCAGAGAGAACAAAGTATGTTCACGTGCAAATGATCATGCAGAATCGAACGAATTGCTGGTGCATTTAGGCCTGAAGTACCTTCTATCTGTTGGTAGGTCACTCGCCTGTCTTCACCAAGCATTTTCATCACAATAGTAAAGTTTTCCTCCGTAACCGACGTTCGTTGCCTTCCCGGCCTCTCAGCATCCTCCACAGTCCATCGATATGGCGCGGCGGCTACTATGCACGTATGAACATGTCTCAACATGCATCAACAAGCAGCTTCATACGATTCATTGTTACATCATATTGCAAAACTTTCCTAGTACCCTTTGTATGTTGCTATTAATATTCCAAAAATTAGAAAATGTAGATGTAGTGAGTTAAAAATTGAAGATATACCACGACGGCGCCTCAAATATATGAGCGCAGTCATTTAAAATAGAACATGGTATATTATGGCAACCCACAGTAAAATTAACTTCAGTTCATGAACGTAATAAGATGCCGCTGAAGCTGCAAGGTACATAGATTGAATGAACAATGGATAATGATTCATCAAGTAGTTTCCCAACTCCAACTTCCTTTCCCTTGGAGCGCACCAACTGCCAAAACTGCTGAGTTTTAAAAGACATAACCATGACTGATATATCTTTTAAACAATGACGTAAAAATAGTTACGATGGTAACAACCAGGCGACGTATTATTACTTTCTAAGGAGCACTCTCGTCTTGAGTTCATTGTATGTCAGCCAATATTGCAGATGTGTTTAATCCTTTGGAAAGAAAGCATTGGATAGCGCCGCGAATTGTAAATTTAATCATTTCCGGATTATCCATTTAGACACCTGTCATCATAATAAGGATGGCACAATTAAAATATAATTCTCTGAAAGATGGTGCTAATGGCCGAGTAAGATTAATCGAATTTACATTTTTTTAATTTCTGGAGGAAAATTTTCGTTTCCTTTTTATTAATAGAATTTCATCCCCCCTAAACCCCCACTTCGTTTGCTAATATAATCCATTCGGCATCATATTTACTATGCAATTAGCCGTCTCACCGTCTCAAATCTTGATGTGCCTAGGCATTCATTGTGACGATCTTTTACCGAATAAGGGCGGGAAAGGATTACGATCCGCGTATGTCCAAATAAATGTTTACAAAGAGCGACGGCAATTGTTTCAGAAAGAAAGAGAGACCGAACAGCCAACCGATTCGTGGAAGAGCACCGTCAGCTAGTACGTGCACATCTCGCCTTCTCTCTCGCGCGCGTTGTTCGTCCTTAAGACCCGAAATTTATTCCGGAAATATCTTCGGAGAGTAATTTGAAATTCCGACGAGATTTAAAGTAAATATATAAGTACATACATAAACAACATTCGGTTTAGGGGATTACGAAACGGCAGCGGTAGAAGTCGCACAGGGGCGAGAGGAAGTGAAAGAGCCGAAAGAAGAACGACGCTGTACGACTGTAAAGATTTCAGTGGCGTACTTATTGCGGCAATCGTCTGAGCAATAGAACACAAGAATTTGCGATAAATCCCGAAGGAAAATAATGGCGTGTTGATAGTAATACAAATAGGGTATATAATTCCTGCGAGGAAAAATAAAAGCACCGAACGAGAGAACGTTCCGTTCCATTATAAGAAATAGCATTTGCGAAAGCTTCTTATGCGATACCGCAAATTATTTCAGCTTAAATTATTGTAATTTAACAATTCCATACCTGAACAAATGTACGAGCTTTATCTGTTAATAATACCTTTGCATTCAGCTATATGTAACTTCCGTTTCTTTTCTTTTCCTTTAACAGCATACTCCTCTCGCTAACGACCAGCTAATTACTAGTTGAGAATGACAATATAAAGTACATGACTTCAAAATTAAATGAAAAATACAATAAAGCCACAAAATAAACAATGGACTTGTCCAAAGATAGGTAACTTTTAACTAAATTTAGTGGTATAAAGGCGCAATTAAGGAATGGAAGTGAAATATGATTCAGAAGTACAAATAGAGAAATAAAAAGAAGAATGAATGTCCATGAAGTGATTATTACACAGTGAGGCAGTCGAATCACATAATTTTAAGAAGTTTGCACGGTGGTTACACACCCAGTGTAGTGGGGTAATGGACACTGACCTTCGCCTTCTACACATTTGGAAGTTTGGTAACCATGCATCTTTGGACGGGTGAACAATAAGGTTTCGCTGTAACAGCATATTTAGAAAATGGTCGCGGGTACGTACATGTACTACGCAAATTTCTACTCGTGCTTTTGGTCCAAGTAGAAAAGCCGTTTCTATTCGGATTAGTAATTTCAAAATAATAAGCAAAAGTGGTGGTAATACAAGAACTGTTAGGACTCCCGAGAAGTAGCTTTATGCGTAGCAATAACAGGAAACCATCATGTACATCAGTCTGTTGCAAAGAAAACCGAGCTTTTTTAAAATAGTCATTCTTAATGGCGCCATCTATTCAAAAAAGAAATGCGCCGGTAAGGTAGAACTTTCACCAATGTTATGTCGAAAATATCCCATTTACATCATTAGAGACAGAAAAATTGCGCATTAAGTAAAAGTGTGTATTTGGCATTGGTCGAAAAATGAATTTTGAACAAAGAGCAAATACTGAGATCTGTTTTAAGCTCAGTAAATCGTTTACTGAAACGTTTAATTTGATGAAACAAGTGTATTGTGATGCGTGTTTATCACGTACGGGTGTGTATGAATGGTATAAACGATTTGAAGACGGTCGTACGGATGTAAATGACGACGAACATCTTGGTACAAAAAAATCTCTGGTTACGAAATGTGGTTACGTGAATTTATCAAAAATGAGCCGAAATCTTCATTGGTATGCATGGAAATGGAATTAAGTATTTCCAAAGATTCAATTCATCATATTTTGACACAGCATTTGGGACTGACAAAGACTTTTGCAAGGTTTGTACCACACAAGCCAACTGAATTCAATATTTTACAAACTTGATTAAAGACTCATAAAGGGACGAAAGCTTCATTCTACTGTAACTGGTGATGAGACGTGGTGTTTTCAATAATGCAGAGACCAAGCGCCAAAGGACTGGAATGGAAGCATCCAAGCGAAGAAAGACCGAAAAAAAGCCGCTCGTAGTAGTCGAAAGTGAAGACAATGTTGATTTGTTTTTATGATTCGAAAGGCAGTGTGCCCAAAGAGTTTGTACCAACCAGTCAACCAGTCAATGCTGTATATTATCTTGGTGTTAAGAAGCATCTTTTGGCATGTATTCGCCGTGCGAGACCTCAATATCGTGAAAATTCACAGTAATAATCATTATTGTTTTCATTAGATTTAAATAAAATTCATATTTTGTCATATCGTTACTACTGATTTACTGACGGTTTTATACCCTGTTGCCAAATCTACACTTTTTTAAACAATTCGTATCCCTGAACTAGTGATAATTCGGCAGTTCTCAATTACGATTGTCGGCTCGGAATTAGTCATAGAATCTCCTTACCTGATGATTATTCGTCAATTTCTCTCCACCCTGTACAGTAATCATATAATTAGGACAAATATGCCGTAAATTATAAATAAATAAATGTATGCTACTCATAACTTAAATTCGAAAGCTTGGGTGATCTGTATCAACTAGAAACACGCGTGTCTCTTATTTGACTCAGAAAAATACATAAAAAGTGGTGTAATCAATGTATGTAGGACAAACGAAGACAAACATAAGCAGACGCGCGCAGTTCTAGTTCTATTAAAAAAGTAATTTTATATAATTTCGAATCATAAATTACTGAAACAGACATGAAAAAATGATGAATCAATGTATGTAGTACAAACAAAGACAAGCAAAAACGGGTGTTCAGTTCTAGTTCTTACAAAAACGTAGTTTTTTATATAATTTCGAATCGCGTTCATAAATTACTGAAACATACCGCCTCATTGTGCTCCCATCCTCGCGTTCGTTTTTCTTTTTAAACATGAAAGAGATACAAACAAGAAAATCCGAAACATTATGCCGCCGTTTCAACTTATCGTCCATTTTTGTGAATCAAATCAATGCTGAGATACGGACTTCACCAAAAGCCAGTCTAAATTTGTATACGATCCTTACAATATTGGCATGGTTGCATAGAAATCCGACGCGCGGTCCTATTTAAAAGCGAACCGTCGGGTCTCTTATCATTCATTGATCGTCGAACAAAATAGCGAGCCTGGAATACGAAACACGAGTTTGCATGGGAATTGACCGACTCCAGAAACGTCTCCCTGTGACATCCTGTTTAGTGGTTTTGTGTGCGTCTGAAGTACCAGCGGTTTCCATTCCAGTTGTAGTCGAAGCTTTGATATTGATACACTGGCACAGACTGGTGTGAATAGTCACAGAAATGTGAGTACACGTAGTTGGCAATAACAGTTTTCAGTTCGTATTGTTCGCAAAATGCATTCTATATATATATACCGTTATTTGCTTCGTTTTACGATTAAAAATGAAGCTTATTCAGGCGAAAGATTCTACTTAAATTTGTTTGTTTATATTCAACAAGGAGAACAAGACCTAACGAAGTAACATAGCATTATATAAAATTAATTACACTATTTTACAAGTTGTTACAGTTCAATTTCCATCTTTCACATATTTTATTTCATTTTTCAAGAAACATGTCCACATATTTGGTTGTTTATGTATGTTCATATAGTTAGCGTAACATTTTATTCCAATTCAGTTTCTTCAAATTTCGCATTAGCATATTCTCATACGAGGGTAGCAGTTTATATTTCGGGAACTGGCAACACTGTTAGTGCTGCATCCGATCTGATGGTTGCCTCGTGACGTTTGTCATTTTTGGCAATATATTTACCTTGACAGTTTTATTATCCGGTCGCTATTTCTATTGTTGACAGAAACTTGAAAATTTTATGTCAGCGAAAAAATGGAATTAACTCGCGAACATTTTCGTTCAATTATTTTTCATAAATTTCGGCGTGGATTATTTCAACAAGAATGCATCGACGAGCTGAATTCTTTATATGGTGATAAAACACCAACAAAACTACAGTATAGTGAATTCAAACTTGAACGGGGTTCTTTGAACGATGAATTTCGTGAAGGTCGTTCCACAAATATTGTTGTGTCGGAAAACATTAATGCGGTGTCTGTATTGATAATGCAAGACCATCATGTGACATAAAGTGAGATCGAGGCATCTCTAGGTATTAGTAGCACCAGCCTGCATAAGATCCTGCATGAACATTTAGCCGTAAGAAGCTATGTTCACGTTGGGTACCACATAATTTGACAACCTCTCAAAAAAGGACTCGCGTTGATTGGTACCAAAAAATGCACCAAAAAATACAATGGCGGTGCTTCAAAAAATATTTATAAAGTCGTCACAGGTGATGAATCTTGGATCTATACGTATGAGTCCGATAGTACACAACAGTCGACTGTGTGGGTATTCCAAGATGAGCCAAAACCAACAAAAGTTGTTCGCGCTCGAAGCACATCAAAACAAATGGTCGCCTGCTTTTTCGGAAAATCCGGTCACGTTGCAACCGCGCCTTTAGAGAGTTGTAGAACGGTAAATTCCGAATAGTACACAACTATTGGTTTGACAAAAGTGTTTTGGAGAAGTAAGGAAAATAAACCGAAAACGACAGATCATTCTCCACTATGACAATACGAGCTCTTACAGGTCGATACAAACAATTGAATATTTGACCAGGCAAAACATTGAATTGATTAGCCACCCGCTGTACAGCCCTGATCTACCACCCTGTAATTTCTTTTTGTTCCCACACGTGAAGAATAAACTTCGTGGTCAACGGTTTTCTACGCTAGAAGAGGCTGTTGAGGCATTCAAAACTCATATTTTGGAAATACCGCTTTCACAGTGGCTGTGGTTTTTCGGATTGGTTTAAACGAATGCAAAAGTGAATTGATTTTCAAGGAGAATATTTTGAAAAGCACTAAAACTTTAGAAAAGTACTGGAGGCGCGGTTCAACCCGAGAGTCAAGATGATTTCTTTAGAGTGCTGGTGTCCAATGCAATACTACGCCAATGAAAATTTATATTTTAAATTTGTTAGCAATGATTACTATTTATAAAATGATAAAAACCTACCCAAATTATCAATTCGTCATCTTGAATTTACTTGTTAAACAGCCCCTTTATGTATTTGAGAATAAGCCCTCGTATATTAAGTTATGTTAAAACGAGCGTATTCCATTGATTAAACATTTTGCCGATAGCAATTATGGCATACGACCAGGTGTGCTCGCATATGATAATCCTATTAAGTTTTGTTCGCATTGTTTTCGAACGACTCAACGATGTTATTTAATTTTATATGGAAGCATGTGGAAGTAAGAGCCGTAAGCTGCTGCAGTTCTGTTAATTCCGCGTTTTCGATAAATGTTTTATCGAAAACGGCGCACCGTGAATATTTACCGTACATTCGCGCCGCACAGCATACAGTAATATAGCCGTAAAAGGCGCGGTAACAACGGAAGGGGCACGTTGTGAAAACAAATCTCCCTTATGGTGTCGTTTTTGTCGACGTTTATGACGATTTTTGAGCGCGTTTAAATTCGTATTTACGACGTCGTTTTAGGAAAAATTCCATTCGTGCAAATCGATTAATTGAAATTTTAACGTCCCGCTAGTTTGCGCGTATAGCTTAACACATTCCGATGGAATTTTTTACACAATTTCTCTTTTATGTTATGTTTGCGTTGTAGGTGGGGACGTATATATGCGTCGATATTCTCAACACCTTGAAAAGAAAGATAAATTGTGGTAGGATCGATTACAAAGAAAATATAATAATAATATTGCAATAAGAACACGAAAGTTTCTCTTCTGAATTCCAATACACTTTACTTATTTAGCAAACCAATTACCATTATCACTACGCGCAGACCTCCAGCTCCTTGGCTCACGTATAATATGAAAGTAATGATCAAAGATATAAATGAGGCTTTACTTCGATTTCGACGTACCAAAAACATTACGTATTATCAGTACTACAAAACTCTTAGGAACGAAATCAATAGAGCGATTAAAAAGGGAAAAAGCGTACTTTTAATATTACGTCAGATTAAACGCTTCTGATAAAAATAAAGTTTGGAAAGAGATGTAATGGTTGGTTCTAGGTGGGGCCAAATCTGCAAAAGATCCTGATCAAAGAAACGTTGACTTTACTAAGTAGTTCTTTGTATCGACGGTGTCAGAATCACTGACCGAACCTTCAAATTATATTTCTAATCACATGCCTGAAAACATCACCATTTTCAAAGTCTTTTGAGAGGACTGAAAGGTAATGCTGCCGACAGTGACGGCATCAGTTTAAATATGCTGAAGATCTGTTTTGTATTTTTAGACAAATAGATTGTGTTATCGCAGAGAAAATCGAAATCTTATTGTTGCCTTGCTACCTGGACTTCCGCGGTCGTGGTTCATACTCTCTGTTTCTGGGCTTCCGGACTTCTGGACTTCCAGGCTGGAACCGCGTCACTGGTATAACTGCCGACGTTTCTGTAGCACTGAAACTGACTTTCAGTGCGACAGACAGTAGCAGTAGATCAGCCCTAAAGATGTCCCATACGAGTGTGTACGAAACGTCGGCAGTTATACCAGTGACGCGGTTCCAGCCTGGAAGCCCTTCTTAGTGTTGCCATCTATTAAAAAAATATGCAGATATTTCACCAACGTTATGTCAAAATATCATGACATTTGCATTATTAGAAGCTGAGAAATTACGCGTAAAATATGGCGACGAACATCCTGATGCAAAAAAATCTGTGGTTACGGAAAATAACATCGAACTTGTGGGTGAATTTATAAGAAATGAACCGAAATCCTCATTGCGATACGTAGGAATGGAATTAAATATTTCCGAAGATTCAATTTATCGCATTTCGACACAGTATTTTGGACTGAGATAGATTTATGCAAGATTTGTTCCACACAAACTAACTGAATTAAATATTGTACAGACTTGATTAAGGACTCAAAAAAGGACGAAAACTTCAGTTATTCTATTGTAACTGGCGATAAGACGTGGTGTTTTCAATATGATCCAGAGACCGTGCGTCAAAGCTCTGAATGGAAGTATCCAGACGAAGAAAGATCGGCGTTTGGGGAACCCAAAAGTGAAGACGATGTTGATTTGTTTTTATGGTTCGAAAGGCATAGTCCACAAAAAGTTTGTACTAGTCAAACAGTCAATGCTATCTGTCTTTTCTCTAAACTATATTTTCCGATGAAAGGACAGCGTTATGCCCATGTTGAAGCCATTAAAAAGGCGTCGACAGCGACCTTGAAGGACATCTCTAAAAATGAACTTAAAAATTCATTCGACGTGTTAATTGACCGTGCAAAACATTGTATTGAAGCCGAATGCGACTACTTTGAATAAATAAATGAATTTTACCAAAATAGTAAGCTTTTGTTTCTATTTTAAAAAAGTTCCGATTTCTCTGCGACAAACTGCGTACACACACCACATTTTCAACTTTTGTATAAACAATTCAGCATTGAAATATTGTTCTTTCCACCTATGTGCCGATGATACACAGTTGTATATGTCTTTTAACCAATCGAGTGCTACGAACCTATCGTATAAGCAGGAATGCTGCAGGTCACTATCAACCGACTTAGGCAGCAACAGAGCTGTGGCCAGCTAGCTGTCGCGGAGGTCGTGGTCCACAAGCTAAATAGTCGTAAACAAGGACAGGATGTAGATAGGACAACTCAGACCAGACTAATATAGGTGATAGCAAAGTAGTTAGATCGTATCTATATAAGTCCGACTTTCCCATGAATTTCCCACGATTTTAGAAATACATAAACAAATATTAAATTCAAAGACTAAAATATTAAAGAAATGAAAGGGTTTACGAAAAAATATACGAAAATATAGCTAATACAAAATATTGTTAATCGGAAATCAGAATAAAGTGTCACAATAAAGATAATCAAATAAACATAAACAAAATAAACACATATACTGTACAGGGTTTTCTAAATTAAGAGGAATATTAAAATAAAATATACGCGATGTGAAAATTGAAGTGTAACACGATTCTGTTGAAAATTGATCAATTTCTCCTCTTCAACACCACCTCGTCATTACTTTATCACGTCTTCCATCAATTTTTTTTCAAATGCTCAACTGAACCCCGTTCCGTTTGAAAAACTTATTCTAAAATGGTAAAATTTAATTCTAAACTAACTCCATCAGACTTGCAAATATAAGTCCCGAGTAAGCTACGAAGTTCGACACTCAATAACCCATTAAAACTTGTCGGGAAACGTGTCGACGTCTACAAACTAATAAAGAAATTAATCTCCCGATCACGCGATCAAAATATCCAACCTAACTTGGAATGTCATAACGGGGAAAAAAAAAAGTATTAGAAATATCTCGACGCAAAAGCTTCAATATCCTCTTGAATTATTAACTGTCGAGTGTGATGCACGCAAGGCAACACGAAATTTAGCGGGGTACTTTTTTTCGAGATTAATATACCCCGAGAGGTAGGTGTCCGATCTTATCTGAACACGATAACTCTTGAGTTAACAAGTCCCGTTTCGTGTTTTACATTGTTGTAACGTTAAAACTCTCATAGGGATCGTCTTTCAGCTCATTAACCCGCGAGTATTTATTCATTTTATTAATTCAAAGCGATCAACTTCCAACGAAACGCAATCAATTTCGTGTCTTAATTTAGCAACGTTTTAGGCAAACAATAGC
This sequence comes from Dermolepida albohirtum, assembly GCA_031893035.1. Lineage (NCBI taxonomy): Eukaryota > Metazoa > Arthropoda > Insecta > Coleoptera > Scarabaeidae > Dermolepida > Dermolepida albohirtum. The sequence continues at coordinate 10,820 of JAVIWB010003525.1, read as the reverse complement.
TTCCACGTTTGTGTGTTAATTAAATTATTTATTCAGTGGATTTGTTGTCTAAAACTGCATTTATTTATTTATTCAATTTAGATGTTTTTTTTCTAAAGATATACAGTACGAGGATGATGTACAGAAGTACCCTCGTTTGGCGACAGATGGCTTGGTGTCGAAATCTGCATTACCGACTGCAAATTTCGTAAAAATTAATCGAGCAGTGTTGTTTGCGAACTGAAAATGATTAGATCTCTATATTTGCGGAATTGTGGGGAAAAAACAATAGCGGTGAGTGATTCGATTCCTTTTTTGGATAGGAAAACGTATGCCGAAATTAAAAAGAAATTGAATGCAGTTTATGAGAACCATGCACCTTTGATGACTAGCATCAGATACTTGTTTAATGAATTTGCGCGTAATTGAAGAACAGCCTTTTATGGGAAGCGGCCAGGTCGTCCCAGTGAAATAACTGCGGATCAATAAAGTTCATGTGATGTTACCAGACGGCTGCGTGAAGATTAGAGAGATTGCTAACATCTCAAAAAAGCATTTGAACGTGCGTAAAATATCCCTCACCAAAAATTGAGTATGAGAAAGCTATCGTCGATGTACTCGTAGGTGCCACGTCTGCCGGCGATTGTTCAAAAAGGAAATCGTGCGATAACTTCAAAGCAATGTTTGAACATATTTAAGCGCAATACGAGTGAGTTTTTGCGGCGTTGTATGACTGGAGATGAGACATGGATACATCACTACACGCCAGAAACCAAAGATCAGCGTTGCTAGTAATCGGTCGCTAATCGTTTCTTAGGCCACATTTAAAGCTTCTGCCAATTGTTTTTGAGTTTGAGTTGGGTCTCCATCCAATAACTCCTGCAGTTTCGCATCTTCAAACTTTTTAAGTGTACTAGAACGTTATTTGTCTTGCACGTCGGAATCACCTCTTTTGAATTGTCGAAACCACGCCTCACATCTTTTTATGGTTGGAGCATGCTCACCTTAACTTTCTACCAGCAAGCGATGACTTTCAGCGGCTTTTCCTTTTGATTAAATAAAAAAAGTAATGCGTGCTGAAGATGTAATTTTCAGACACGAAACTCGACATTTTCAAAGAAGTATGAGTCTATGACGGTGTTACTTTCGCAAAATATAACATATGCATATGGCTTTGAAGCTTGATGTCAGCAGAATAAAATGACATATGTGTCACAACATAACATTACATACTTAAGCCTAGTGACATCTGTTAGAAAAACTGGTAATGACTTTCCAGTAGACCTGGTAACGCAATGACATATCGAATCTATGGATGATAGAAAAAACCGAAGTTAGATACGGATACATCATCGAAAAAAACATAATCAGCTACGAGGGAGCGTTTTTATATTCGCGGAATGGGGGACAAGGGGTGGAAATAAAAAACCAAATTATTTTTTTTTCAATATATTCACCTGCAAGACGGATGCATTTTTCACATCTTTCAATTAATTTATTTATACCCTCTTTATCTGCAAAATACGCCGAAACTGCCTCCTTGACTTCATCATCGGCAGTAAATTTTTTACCCCGCAGCTCTTTTTTCATTTTCGGAAACAGGTAATAATCACTCGGGGCCAGGTCTGGGTTGTAGGGCGGGTGATTCACAATTTCGAAGCCCACCTTATGCAGGGCAGCTAACGCAACGCGGCTCTTGTGGACGGGCGCGTTGTCGTGCAAAAACAGAACACCTTTTGTCAATTTTCCCCGTCTTTTCTCTTTAATGGCTTCTTTTAGTTGCTCTAATATTGAAGCGTAATATTCTCCGGTTATAGAAACACCTTTGTCTTTATAATCAATCAACAGTATTCCTTCCGAGTCCCAAAATACCGTTGCCATGAGTTTCCCAGCAGATTGTGACACTTTAAATTTTTTGGGAGGTGCTGTGCCCTTTTTATGCCACTGCATGGAGTCTTGTTTGGACTCATGTTCATAAAGCTGAACCCAAGTTTCGTCTCCAGTAACAATTCCACTCAATACACCATCCTTGCCTTCATTACAGAGGTCCAAAAATGCACGCGAACACTCTACGCGCTGTTGTTTTTGCGGCGGCGTGAGCATTCTCGGCACCTATCTTGCGCTGGCCTTAGACATGCCGAGATGATCGTGTAGGATTTTAAAAATTGTTGTATCGGATACTCCAACCATTTCTGCGAGTTGTTTCTTCTTTAGTCGAGCATCTTCGAGTACAATTTGTTCAACTTTTTGGATAAGTGCTGGCGTGGTCACCTCAATACTCCTGCCCGGCCTCGGGTCGTCTTCAATGGATTCCCTTCCTTGTTTAAATAAACTATGCCACTTGTACACCATGGTTTTTCCTGGACAAGAGTCGTCGTAAACCAATGACATCTCAGTCATTATGGTCGCGACTGATTTTCCTTGCCTGGTAAGGAACTTTATAACGGCACGATATTCGATTTTTTCCATATTTCACTTTTCCACTCCTGATTATGTTACTTGGTTGACGATAGCTCAAAGACTAACTGTCTAATAACAATGAAACTTCGTATTTATACTAATCATGAGTCGCTACATAGGCCACGCCCCCAATGCGCCTTCTCACCCCTCTACAACCCGCTCATTCCGCGAATATAAAAACGCTCCCTCGTACTAAGGTTGAAAAAGTTTTTAAAACTTTTTCTTAGCCTGTGTGATTTTAGGATTTCAGAATTATTTCAAAACGAATTTTATTACAGTTTTGTATTGGATTTTGTTTATTCTAACCAATGGATAATATCCAATTACATAAACTGGTTGATTAATCGTTCTGATATCATTTCATATGCTATTTAAAAAAAAATGTACAAAAATTGAAGGCTGCCCAGTTCGAGAATATCAGAGCGACACGTTACACGAATTAAAATGCAGCCCAAAAGTTCCCTAATATTTTCCAGTTCTTTTGTATCGTTTAGACACATTAAAACATAGCTAAGCAATACCGTTACAATCTCTAAAAATTACTAATGATTACTCTTCACTAAATATTCTGAAAGGCAATACCAATTACGTCATTTTACATTTAATATTACGCTCTGCATCTTGAACGAGGGCGAATTGCACATATTGCAATTATTCACAAGAGTTTCCCCTTTTACATTCGTTTAAAAATTTCTCAGACCACTAAAAAGCGAACCATAAAAATTCGTAATGCACGGTACGTACGTACGTGCATGGAAATAACCCGGGAAATATGTCGAATATAAAAAAGCTCTCGAGTTAAATCAGTTGGAAGTTTTGGCACACTCGTAATCATACACAAACATATATTACATATCCAAACATCAGATAAGAATGAAATCATAAAGCGTAAAAATGACGAAAACATCGTTTTCATCGAACTTTCAAGGATGCTCGATTCCACCCTATAAAGGTCTCTCGGTCCTTTATACGTGCGAGTTCTAGAAAAGGGTAAAATGTAAACGGAATTTTTTTAATTCGTAACTCTACCGATGTTATTTTCTAACGTTTCCCGAGCATAAATTTGGATTCGGGGATGTAAAGATAATATTTTTAATATTACGAAAATCCGATCCATTTTTTTTACTTTGCACATGTTTTGAACTGTTATCTGCATTCCATTATTAACATATTTTCATGTCAGATTTTCGTAAGCGAAGAAAATAGTCATGTTGAATAATAAAAATTTGCAACTTAATGATGAAATGAAAAAAAAATCTATTTTGGAAATTTCGTAAAACTCCACTCCATTAAAAAATATTTGAAATAAAACCTATTTAGTATCAAATACTATGCCATATGACATGTATGGAAAAAATCTATTTTGAAAACTTCATAGAACTTCGTAAAAATATCTCGCTCGTTTACAATACGAACATAATAGGGATACCTCGTACTAGCCCTGAGATAAATAAGATAGCAAAGTTACACTGGTTTCCTAACCTGCTCACAAGCTCGATTCGATTTTTTAGTTCCTGACGATCGCACAACAGAGAATTGGGCTCGTCTTCCTCAACAAAGAACTTTAACGTTAAAATACCATGCCACAATTTGATTCCTCTGTCTTTCCACATTAGTGCTCGTATTCTGTATACGTCTTTCGACAACTAAGTTGTCATCATCAGCAGATAATTAAACAGTGTTGCGCCTGGAAAACTACGGCAAAAATACACGTACGAAAACAAATTCCGTACACGATATGTACCGTTGAAAGGTAAAACGCACACAGTGTGCGTTTGTGCGTTGGAAATTTCGTAAAACTCTCTACGGTTAAAAAACATTTGAAATAATATTTATTTGGTATCAAGTACTATACCGTATGACATATATGGAAGAAATCTATTTTGAAAACTTCTTAGAACTTGGTAAAACTTCTTGAAAACTTATCCCTCGTTCACCATAAGAAAATAATTGGGTTCTCTTGTACAAGCTCTAGGATGTATGTAGTAAGATAGCAAAGTTAGACTGGTTTCCCAACCTGTTCACAAACCCGATTCGATTCTCTAGTTACTGACGATCGCACAACAGAGAATGTGGCTCGTCTTCCTCAACAAAGTACTTTAATGTTGAAATACCAAGCCACAATTTGATTCCTCTGTCTTAGTTGTCATCCAATTTAATTTACCCTACTTTCGCTGACTTATACGTGTAAATATCTGCTATACCAGGTATGGGCAACCTTTGACATGTTATGGGCCAAACTTTAATGTGCAAATACGTTCGCGGGCCGCGTTTAAAAGTAGTGCATTTTAAAATAATGTTTTAAAGTAGTGTTCATAATTTTTAGCGATATATATCAGACATGAAATAACACGACAATGTCTCGCGGGCCGGATCAAATCTTACAGAGGGCCGGATGCGGCCCGCGGGCCGATGGTTGCCCATATATGGTATGTGCTATACCGTATGATAAACATGAAAAAAATCTATTTTGAAAGCTTCGTAAAACTCCACTCGATTAATAAATATTTGGAATAAAACTTATTGAGGATCAAATACATATGCCATATGACATGTATGGAAAAAATCTATTTTGAAAACTTCCTAGAACTTCGTAAAACTTCGTAAAAACATATCCCTCGTTTACAATAAGAAAATAATAGGGTTGCCTTGTACAAGCCCTGAGATAAATGTAATAAGATAGCAAAGTTAGACTGGTTTCCCAACCTGTTCACAAACCCGATTCGTTTCTTTAGTTACTGACGATCGCACAACAGAGAATGTGGCTCGTCTTCCTCAACAAAGTACTTTAATGTTGAAATACAATGCCACAATTTGATTTCTCTGCCTTAATCACTGAAGGTTGATATATAACCCATTTCCACTTTCATTGTCGTATTCCGTATACGTCTTTCGACAACTAAGTTGTCATCATCAGCAGATAATTAAACAGTGTCGCACCTGGAAAACTACGGCAAAAATAACCGTACGAAAACAAATTCCCCACACGATCTGTACCGCTGAAAGCCAAAACGCACACTGTGTGCGTTTTGACTTATTATTGGGTTATTTTATCTCTCCGTTCCGTTATAATACAGTAAAATCTTGGTCGTTTTATTTTAGTTATAAATTGTAACCTTTTCTATTTGGATATTTCAACCAATGGAATAATTAAGGACGCTTCGAGGAGTGGGGAGCTACCCCTTTTTCAAGATGATTTTTTTTTAGTCTGCAATACATGCATTACTTTCTATGTTTACATATTTTCATTTTGATTTTTTTTTGAATAATAATTTTTTTAATGTAAATACTTGTGAGTACTTTTTATTTTACTAAATTTTTTCTCTTTAGTACCGTAAAATTTACAATCACACAAAAGTTCTATGGCACACGTGTATTATTCCTTGCTCCTGTGTCAAATATGTACATATGTGTATTGGTAAATTTACGTTGATGAATGCTTCTATATACAATGAAATGCTGACAATTTATTTTCTTAAAAATAAGTCGTCAGATAGGTCGTTAAGATATATAATATCTCTTCCATCGTTCATTATGTTTTGGTCTTTTTTACGCATATCATTTCTTTAATTATACGTTTATTGTAATTGCTTCATATTTCAAGGATTTCAGTGGCGTTAAAGTCGATTTCATATTTTTGTCTAGATTCCTTTGTGTAGATATTGTTTTGTTTGTTCTACGTATGTACCTTCACAAAATTGGCATTTTATTTTATATACACAGTCTGTCTCAAAGAAAACGGAACATTTAAATTAAAAGTTTAAGATAAAAACAAAAGCTTGTTATTTTGGTAAAATTCATTTATTTTCTCCAAAGTAGTCGACCTCGGCTTCAATATGAAGTTTTGCACGGTCAATTAATATGTCGAATGAATTTTTAAGATCATCTTTGGAGATGTCCTTCAAGGTCACTAGCTTCGAAATTGGCATAACGCTGTCCTTTCATCGCCAAATGTAGTTTGGAGAATAAATAGAAATCATAGACCGACAAATCCGGTAAATACGGTGAATGGTTGATGGTTGATGGTTGAAATACCATTTGTATTTAGAAAATCGATGGTAAGCGTTGAGCGATGATGAGACGGTGCATTATTATTTAACAAACACCAGCTACCATTTTCACGATATTGAGAGCACTCACGACGAATACACGCCAAAAGACGCTTCATAACACTAAAATAATATACAGCATTGACTATTTGACTAGTTGGTACAAACTCTTTGTGCACTATGCCTTTCGAATCATAAAAACAAATCAACATTGTCTCACTTTTGACCTCCCCAAACGGCTTTTTTATCTTTCATCGCTTGGATGCTTCCACTTGGAGCTTTGACGCTTGGTCTCTGGATCATATTGAAAACACCACGTCTCTTCTCCAGTTACAACAGAATACCTGAAGTTTTCATCCTTTTTCGAGTCTTTAATCAAGTCTGTACAATGTTGATTTCAGTTAGCTTGTGTGGTACAAACCTTGCACAAATCTTTCTCATTCCAAAATGCGGTATCAAAATGCGATGAATTGAATCTTAGGAAATATTTAATTCCATTCTAACGTATTACAATGATAAATTCACGCACAACTTTGATGTTGTGTTTTATAACCACAGATCTTTTTGCGCCAGAATGTTCGCCGTCATTTATGTCCGTACGACCGCCTTTAAATTGTTTATACCACTCATACGCACTTGTACGTGATAAATACGCATCACCATACACTTGTTTCATCAAATTAAACGTTTCAGCAAACGATTTACAGAGTTTAAAACATAACTCGATATTTGCTCCGTGTTCAAAATTCATTCTTCGACCAATGCCAAATACCACTGTTATTTTATATGCAATTTCTCTGCTTGTAATGATGCAAATGTCATAATATTTTGACATAACATTGGTGAAAGATCTACCTTACCGACGGGTATTTTTTTAATAGATAGTGCCACTAAGGATTACAGCTTTAAAAAAGATCGGTTTTCTCTGCGACAGACTGTGTATACTGTCTGCTTTTCTTTAGGTGTTCGACGTTCAATTTCGGTAAAAAAAGGTAGAGTCACGAATGTTTGTGTTTGTGACAAAAAACGCCGAAAATACCATCACGGAACGCCGTTAAAAAAACCCTGTATTTTATTATCCTATTGGTTGAAATGCTCAAATACAAAAGAATAAAATTTCTACATGAAATCTATATTATAATACAAAGTAACTTCCGCATATAAAAGACTTGACTTGAATCTCAGCATTACATTCTAAAACGCTGCATATTTATATTAATAACGCCAACACATTATAAATACACAACCGTAATTTTAACGTAAGACCGTTAAACTTGGTAACTTTACCGCGCCAACTTTGAGATTACTAATAGTGACAATACGCCGTCCTCTTTGCACTCTCCGAAGATTCGCTACACTTCAATTTCGCCAGAGTTTGTTGTGCAAAGTAGTAACAATAAGATTTATGGACCCCCCCGAACTAGATACGGTAGACGGTATTAAAACTTGGTAATGAAAGCAAACAAAGTTATTAACAACGTTTACGCTAGCGCGCACGGTTATAGGTAAATTAAATAAAATTTGGCGCACACTATCACGTACTGCACTATTTAATATATGAAACTATGTCAACTAATTAACGAGTCTGAACTCGAACGAAAATAGACGAGAGGGAAGTATAGTGGATTATTAATTTCATTTATGTTAAATTTAGAAAGAATATATGGAGTCAATAAACTGGTTCATTAAAATAAAGTCGGTTAATAATTTAAATATAAAGAGTGTTTCAAATTGCGCGGTTTTTCTTAATAATAAATAAAATATAGATGGCGCACTGAATTTGTCTGGGTATGTGGGCATTTAAAAAGTGTATGTATGACATTTATAAAAGTGGCTTCGCACACGGTACAACAACGCGTTCAAATTGTTGAATTATTTTATGAAAATCAGCGTTCTGTGAAAAGAGTTTTTAGAAAATTACGTGAATTTTTTGACATAATCGTCCATCTGAAAGCATTATTGGTCGAATTATTAAAAAATTTCAAGAGACCGTATCCGTGGAAGATTAAAAATGTGAAAAATACAGTCATAGTGGTCGTTCACTAGAAAATATTGGTTTGGTTCGTGAAAGTGTTGCTGACGATCTTGAAATGTCCATTAAACGACGTTCACAATAACTTGAACTTAGTGGATCAACAACATGGCGTATTTTACACAAGGATGTAGGTGTTAAAGCATGTAAGGTTCAAAAAACATAAAAACTGAAGCCATTAGATCATTTAAAACATCGTGCACTTGTCAATTTCATCAATGAACAACCCGGCTGATTTTTCTCAAAAATTAATGTTTTCCGATGAGGCACATCTTGAACTTGGTGGCTATGTTAATAAACAAAATTGCCGTATCTGGGGTGAGGAAAATTCACGAATTATTCATGAGAAACCTATGCATCCTAAACGAGTTACTGTTTGGTGTGTATAATGGTCAGGTGGTGTAATTGGACCATACTTGAAAATGCTGCTGGTGAAGCTGAAACTGTCAATGGTGATCGATATCGTCGTCCTAATTTTTGTGGCCTGAATTAATGAATATTGATGTAGAGGATATGTAGTTTCAACAGGATGGCGCTACACCTCACTTTGCACACGAATCAATTGATTTATTGAGAGAAAAATTTCCTGGACGTGTAATCTCAAGAAACGGTGATGTTAATTGGCCAACAAAATCACGTGATTTGACACGGTTAGACTATTTTCTTTGGGGTTATGTGAAAAGTCATATAAACAATCCACAATCAATTCCTGCTTTGAAAGTTGAAATTATTGGGGTCATTGGTGAGATAGGGCCTCAATTATGTCAAAAGGTCATTGAAAATTTTAACAAAAGAGTGGACGTCTGTGGAGCTACAAGAGGAGGCCATTTGGCAGATATTATTTTTCGCATATAAATGTCGTAACTGATACTTCAATTACCAATAAAAAGTTTTTGAAGGTGAATTCAAATTATGTGTTTTATTTATTCTTTTAAAAAACCGCAAAATTTGAAACACCTCTATTCTTCGGTCAACAGATGAGGAATCTAACGGGATTTTTTACGCACAATTTCTTATGTAAAATTTTTTGAATTAACGTCTATGAAATACCCAATAATGCTTCAATCTGGCGATATATTAGTTGAATTTGATGTACACAGTGTACATCTTGGTTTTTGAACGGTGTGGATCGCGTACGGAGTTTGATTTTCGTGCGGTTCTTTTTCGCCGTGTTTTACCAGGTGCGACACTTTGAAATTATCTGCTGATGATGACAACTTGGTTGTCGAAATGCGTATACAGAATTTACAAAGTTAATGTGGAAAGGGGTTATATATCAACCTTATTGATCAACTGGCGATATATCACATGTCCATCTTCGTTGATGACCTTGCGCATAGCATCGACGTTTTCCTGAATGACTGCTGTTTTTGGTGAAACTGCTCTTAGATCATCGCTAAGTCTAATTCAAAAAATTAATGAAATTGTGCGAAAAAGCCGATGTCTGAGCATTTGAATGATTGCCGATGTGGTAAACGTTAACAAAGAAACAGTAATACACATTTAACATGATGAATTGAACGTGATGAAAGTTTATGCTCTATCTGCGACGCAGTTTTTAGCGGACAAGCGCATTGTTGTGCTTGATGATACTCCATATTCGCCAGATCTCACGCCGTGTGGCTTCTGCATGTTCCCAAAAGTGAAAGGTGCATTAAAGGGAACACATTTTCAGTCTGTTAAACATGTAAAAGCAAAAACGAGAATTTACAATTTTATAAAGAATAGATTGCTTAATAGTTTTTCCAAAATCATTTAAAGTACGACTGTATTTCAAAGAAATTGAAAAGCTTTGCAAACGATTTAACAAACAGAAGAAAATAACTTTCCATAGCTGTACAGGTTGGTAGAAAAGTTTTGAAAGCGAAAATGAAACAATGTGAATTTTTAAGTGAAATTAGTTTTTTTATTCAATGTAATCTCCCTCAACTTCAATACATTTATTCCAATGATCCTCCAATAATTTTATACCATCTCTGTAATGATTTTCTGGAAGCTCTGCAAAATACTGTTCCACGGCTGAAATAGCTTCTTCATTCGATGAAAAACGCTTTCCACGAACGAATTGTTTCAAGTTTCTGAAGTAGTAATCACTCGGAGCCAAATCTGGTGAATACGGTGGTTGTTCAAGCAATTCGTACTTTAATTCATTCAATTTAGTCATCGTCAAAACACTTTTGTGTGAAGGCGCATTATCTTGATGAAAAATTATTTTTTTTTCGCTAAACCAGGGCTTTTTTCACGAATTTTTGCATCCAGTTGATCTAAAAGGTTACTATAATACTCTGAGTTAATTGTTT